>VSMD01048164.1:0-36186 GCA_008750895.1 Mirza zaza
CTTAAAAGGTTGATAAAGATTTTATTCCTGGGCTCATGTACATCCGTGACAATGAAGCCACTTCGGAGGAGTTTGAAGCCATGAGCCTGCCCTTCACAGTGCCGAGCGCCAGTGGCCAGGACATCCAGCTGAGTTCCAAGTACACACACATAACCCTGGACAACCGCGCGGAGTATGTCCGGCTGGCAATAAACTACAGGTTTGTGGTATCTGCTCTCAGTTCCTTTGACTTGATAAATAGCAAAAACAGCAGACACTGGTTGGTTGGACATCTGTGTTGGTTCAGAACTATCATGTACAGTAAATGCTGAGGCATTTGGCTCCAACTATAGCTGATCTGTGGTTATTAAGCTTAGTTTGTGATTAGGGTTAAAGTATTTATTTTTCTAGTATGAAATTCCCAGCCCTGACTAGAATACTGAGGTAAAGAAAATCCACCCATTTAGGAAACTGCCTCACAGAGGCCACAGGGCCTGTTTGCGTCCCTCTGTGCTCTCTGTCAGCTCTCCTGGGACAGGGCTGTGTCAGCGGCTGTCCCAGTCCCATGTGGCCACTTGCATGACACAGAGCAGTCTTTGCCAGGTTTGAGTGTGTGCAGGCCCTCAGGTGCTGTGGCTTAGGTGTGGCAGGTGAACACCTCACAACCCTCCCAGCTTCCACTGCTTGTCCCTGCTGTTGGCCCAGTACTGGGGGTCTTCCAGAAGCACCTGTAAAGTGTCTGGATGGTGTGCACATCGGGTGGGCTTTGCTTGTTGGGCTGTGGTTGGGGGTGGTCCTAGCAGGTATCCTGGGCTGTGCTGCTCCCGCACTGTGAGTCCTGTCTGCTGTGGATCCTGACTCTGCGTTGATTCAGTGGCTATCCCGGGCAGATGGGTGTGCTCTTTACCCTCTGTGATTCTGGCTCCTCCCAGGTGCCCTGTCTTGTTGAGAATTGTCTCAGAGTGTGTGTAGCTGCAGTTAGCCATGAGGTTGTAGTCTGTCTGCAGTCTAGGTGGACTCCTTGTTGTAAGGGGCGCCTGGCAGGCCTGCAGGACACCCTCCTCTGCTATCTGAAGTCGCTCCCCTCAGTCCTGGAGGTGGGAAGAGTGTGGCTGCAGTGCTCTGGCCAGTGGGCAGGCTTGGTATTAGCAGAACAAAGTCAGTGCCTCCTGAGATGGAAGTGTGAAGTGAGTTTTTTCTTTCAGACTCCATGAATTTGATGAGCAGGTGGCTGCTGTTCGGGAAGGGATGGCCCGAGTCGTGCCTGTCCCTCTTCTTTCTCTGTTCACTGGATACGAATTGGAGACGATGGTAGGCCGACTCCCGAGTTGTGGTGCCCCGGAACTGCCACTAGTTAACTTTTTATTAATAGTTAAAACCTTGCATTTGGAAATCTAGGATATATCCGTGAGTGCTAAAGTAAAAACACGCTCTAAATATGTGCCCCCTTCACCTGATCCTATGGGAAGTTGGGGCTCAGGGTTTCATGCATGTCCACCTGGGGCCCCCAGGACATTCCCTGCCCCCAAACAGGCCTTGGTAGAGAGAAGGAGTAATCAGATCTTGCTGAAATGAAAGGCATCAAAGTGTCAGGTGGCCCTAACAGAGTGTCCATTCACAGGTATGCGGCAGCCCCGACATCCCTCTGCATCTTCTAAAGTCGGTGGCGACATATAAGGGGATCGAGCCTTCCGCATCCCTGATCCAGTGGTTCTGGGAGGTGATGGAGTCCTTCTCCAACACAGAGCGTTCCCTCTTTCTTCGCTTTGTGTGGGGCCGGACGAGGCTGCCCAGGACAATTGCTGACTTCCGGGGCAGAGACTTTGTCATCCAGGTAGGTTCCCTGCTGGGCTCATTGGGCCCTGGGCTGTCGGCTGATGGTGACATGCTTCTCATACATGATCTCACAGCAGATTGAAATATGGGTCTCTTGTGTCTTCAGGGGAATGAAAATGGAAAACACCCAACTTCAGTGATTTGAAGGCTGAAAATTCTGTGATTATAGGTCCTGGGTACCATTACCTATTTTTAAAAAATTTATCCAGCCATCACTAGAATCTTATTATCGAAACACACATTATGTAAGGTATTTGATTCTCTGGTTGAATTAGGTGAATCACTAATATGCTACATATAGAGAAAAATCAGACCACTCATCAGAACGAGAATAAGAGTTTTGCTTTGGGTTCTAACACTGGTTCTCTGGTCAGAAACAAGTTCGATTTACTTGACTGGCACTGAGGTGGAATGACCCTCTCTCTCCTGAGACCCTGGTGGCATTATGCTGAGGGGATGGACCAGGTGGATGGGGTCCACTCTCCCTGGATGGCTCCTTTCCAAGCGCAGCCTGACTTGAGTCTCTGGACAGCGTTAGAATAGTATCCGTTTTTCAGGGAGATCTTTGAGAGCACATATAACTTTTCCTTTAAAAAGGTAGGTTTGTCCATAACTCTTGCTGCTTCCTACTATTTTAATTTATAGTGGCCAAAAGTGGACTGATGGACTCATGAAGCATTTCCCCATGTGGTCAAGTGCCAGGCCTGAGCCCATTGCCCTGCCCCCCAGAGGCCCCGTACCTGCCAGGCTGGGGGGGGGGCTCACATGTGTGGACAGGAGTGGGTGGAGCCATTGGGCCCTCTTTATGGGGTGATTAGGAGAAAGTAATTATCATGATAACTAATTGCTATTTTTTACTAGCAGTTCTAGGAATCAGTTGTTCCTTTTTATTTTTCAAATTGGCTAGATTATGATTTCTGATATTTTACTCTTAGCAAAAAATATGATTTCTGTGAGTTAAGAGTCTAATGAACACAGTAAAATAGATTTGCAGTTTTACCTATCCTTGTACGTAGTCTCTGATTATTTAATATTTTTCATCAACAGGTATTGGATAAATACAACCCTCCTGACCACTTCCTTCCAGAATCCTACACCTGTTTCTTTTTGCTGAAGTTGCCCAGGTATTCCTGTAAACAGGTGCTGGAGGAGAAGTTGAAATACGCCATCCACTTTTGCAAATCCATAGACACAGACGATTATGCTCGCATAGCCCTTACAGGAGAGCCAGCTGCCGATGACAGCAGTGATGACTCGGATAATGAGGATGTGGATTCGTTTGCTTCAGACTCTACGCAGGATTATTTAACAGGACACTAAGATGGAGAAACAGCAAGAGACTGAGCACGGAGGCAGAGCGCTGCTGCTGAGATTGCAGAATGTCTGAGGAGTCTGGTGAGAAATGTCAGTCCTCAAAGTGTGCGGGAGGGAGGTGGAAAGGCTGACTGCTCGTGACTGGAATAATGAAGAGAATAATGATGGGGAAATTAGCCTGGGCACGTGGAACTCTGTGGACACTTGGCATTTACTTTTGAGACTTAAAAGGGTCTTCTCACCCATAATGCTGCATTACATGTAGGCCTCTGTGTTTACTAAAGTGTGTAAATGTTTATATAAATACTGAATTGCAGCATCCCAAAAATGAATAAAGCCTTTTTACTTGTGGGTGCAATAGATTTTTTTTTCCTTTTTCTTCAAGTGTCGTGAGTTTTTTGATTGTATATTGGACATACTGTGTAACAATTAAATCGTATTATAAATATTTCAATTAATTTTACTCTGAATTTGTTTATTAAAAGCTTTTTGAACATTAAATGATCAGTATTACTTGAATGCATCCAGAGGTTGTTTAAACCAAAACAAAAAACAAAAAGGCCATCTGGGTCTCCCTCTTGTCCCCAGGTGTACTATTTTAGCATATGCATTATGTAGTTTGACTTGAGGCCTTTCTGTGAGCAGTATCGTAACTCCTACCATGAAACGTGTACTATATATAATGTTTGTGTCATGTATATGCCTAAATTTTAATTCCCTATAATAAAACATCTGTCACAAAATTATAGGCTGAGCTTTCTTAACCAGCTAGACTAGCATTGGTGGATACGTACAACCAAAAAATAAATTGATATTTGGTACATTGGTAGTCAAGCCATTCCAGTCTAGTTTAGACTTTTTTGGTTACAAAAACCAGGAGTGATCATTAGGAGAATGGAAGGCTCCAGAACAGCTGGTATTGGGCCACAGGGCCCAGGAACGCTAGGGTCCACTCTGACTCCCACACCAGCCATGTCTTTCTGAACAGTCTTGGTTCTGTCCCACTGGACTGGGGTCAGGGGTGTCTATGTCCAGTCAGCCAGGGGGCAGGATTTGAGCTGCTTGAGTGTGGCAAGCACTCTGCAAAGGGAGGGACTGAGAACAGGATAGGAAAACCAGCTGACAGGTCTAGTGCATGAGAACTTGAGAATAGTACCAGATCAAAGCAAAAGTATGTATGTTTCATACATACTTTCATGTTCAGAGACAGTTTCTTTATTCAGGGACAGAATAAAGACAAAGTCTCTTTTTAAAGACAGGGTCTCGCTCTGTCACCTGGGCTGGAGTGCAGTGGTGTCATCATAACTCACTGCAACCTCAAACTCCTGGGCTCAAACGATCCTCCTACCTCAGTCTCCTGAGTAGCTGGGACTACAGGCATGTGCCACCATACCTAGCTGACTTTTATTATTTTTATAGAGACAGGGTCTTGCTATTGCCCAGGACGATCTCAAATTCCTGGCCTCGAATGATCCTCCTGCCTTGGCCTCCCAACAGGGGAAGAATATTTAGCACCAACAAAGAAGATCCAAAGAGGAAAAGATTTTTCCTGGAAGCTTATTCATGACTGAATTGGTGAATGTCAGGATTAGTCCTATTTTCAGCTTGGCTCAGAATTTCTGTAAGCTGTGTGGTTATTTTTTTAATCACCATCCCTTTTGTTGTCAGTTTTTGCCACATGGTAGAATCGCCCCAAAGTCAGTGGCGTCCAAGAAGCAGCGTTTGCGTCTCACTCACACCCCTGGCTTGGCTGACCCTGGCTGATACCCTGGACTGTGGGCTGAGTAGGGCCATGCTTCACACACCTCTCCTGGACCCGGGCCTGCTCAGCACAGTGATGACACAGGTGCAAGAGGTCTCAGAACTGCACTGTCCCCTCCACCCACATTCCACTGGCCAAAGCCAGCCATGTGGCCAAGCTCAGAATCAGTAGGCTGGCCAATGTATTCTGCCTGTAGAACAGTGGTTCTCCAAGTCTCATCTGGGGACCCTGGGGTTCCTGAGGTCCTTTCAGGTCATCCATAAGGTCCTCCCTTCAACTGTGTATCTTTATGAAGCCAGATATTCTTTCTATCCTTTCACCAAAACACAGGGCAATCGGGGACTGCGGAAGCAGGAGAGAGAATCCAGCTGTCTTCTCTTGAAGCCAGGTCGTGAAGAGACTAAGGAAAACATCAGCGCCATTTCTCTCACTACATTATTTTGTTTTGGAAAGTAATTTTTCAAAATAGTATCCATGTTAAGAAGTAATAGGTTTTTATTTTAAATGTATTAAATATTGAAAATTTTTCCAGTTTTAGTTTCCAATATGATAGAGAGGATATATATATAATCCAGATAAAAATTAGTGAGGATCCTAGAGAGCTTTAAACAGTATAAAAGGGTCCTCAGACCAAAACTGCTGCTCCAGAGCAGACATGCAAAGCGACCACAGAGGTGGGGCTCAGGGACGCTATGTGGGACAGCCACACCGCTGTGCTGGCTGTCTCTGCTCTCTTTGTGCTATCAGAAGCAATTGCCTGAGAGTTCTTTTTATTTTAACTTCAAGAATACTAAGGATTATCTATTTTCTTCTCTTATACCACTTTACTCCTAAAAACAAACAAACAAGGAGGGGCTTTGATTTTCATAGTAACAGTTTCTTTTTTACCCAAGAGACTGGACAGTTACATGCCCTCTTCAGTTTAACCTTTTACTCATCCAGCTTCTGAAGCCTAAAATTATAGTTCCCTTTGGCAGATCAAAATTCGTGCAGCAGAACCTACTAAATAGGAAACTGTAGGAAACACAGGACTGTCTGTGCTAGTAGTGGACTCTTTGGTCACACTTGGACAGTCCACCAACATTTCGAATTGTGGATTAATTATGTGGTGGCAGGCATCATGTTTGTTTTTCTGCAGATACAAGTGATAGTGGATGTGTGCTTATGGTGTGTGTGATGCTACGTTCTACTTAGATTTACAAGAACTTCACGTGGTGTCTGACAGTGTTCACCCTTAGAGTCCCGACAAAACCTCTAGTTTTCTCCACATGGATAGTCCCCAACCTTGCCCCCGAGGAGAAGAGAGGCCTCCCTACCCTCCAGGACTTGCTCATGGGCCAGCCCAGCTGTGCCTTCTGCTTCTCCCTGCCCACCCCCAGCAGAGTCACACCGCACGTCTATGCACAGCCCACGTGGATGCGGCCCACGGTCTGGCTCTGTGGTTTATCCACATCAAAAGCTGCTTATCTGTTCTTCCAGGCCCAAGTGCAAGCTCCACAAGCTGAGCTGGGTTTCCTAGAGTGTGGCTCAGCCCTGGCCTGGCCCGCGTGGAAGAGTATGGGTGGACCCTTGTGGGCCAGCCACTGTTCCGAGGCTGCACCCAGGACCTCAGAAGGCATGTCTTGCTCAGCCTGGGCTGGGCCCAAGTTTGGCAGGCTTGCTTCAGGAAACCTCCTGGACATTTACGAACAGCTGCACTACTTCAGGCATGTGCCACTGCCTGAGGGGCAGTCTGAGCAAGGAAGAATGTGGTGGCAGTACCTGGCTGGGTGTGCGTGCTCGCCAATATTGTTTTCATTTTCATCAGCAAGGAATATTGCCCAACATCGTGGTGACCCCTGGCTGCTGCTGCTTTCCTCACCCTTAGGTTTAACTAGAAACCTGGGAATACTGGAGAGAGCAGGCTTCATTTGCAAAAATAAAAAGAAAAGGAACACCACTTCCATTTTGGGAAGAGAAGGGAGAGGTCTGAGGTATGATATTCCTTTCTGAAATGTGCAAATTCATTGTGAAATCCCCTTAGAGTGCTCTGAGTGAAGTTAGTGAAGCAGAAGGCTCCCTGGGCCCGCCACAATCTGCACTGTTCACAAGTGGGCCACAGTGTCACCTGGGACTGGGGTGTTACCTGCTCCGATTAACTCACCAGAGCAGCCAGGGCGATGTGTGAGTGTGAGATTCCTCGCAGTTTAAATCTGCCCTGTGGCCCAGGTCTTGTGATTCTTCCAGTTCTCATTCTCCTAGAGCTCATGTTTTAGCATTAACGTAAGCCTGATTAATCACTTTTTTTTATTTTGTAGGAAAATACTTCACAGCAAGGGCCTCTGCTAGGACCCGTCTCTTGTCGCTTGGATCCCACCAGTTAGGTGGAAACCCGGTGGGCACCAAGAACAGGGAAGTGGAAGGGTGTGACTCCCAGGCTGCAGGCGCTGGTCCTGGGTGTGCCACAGGAAGCAGGACACGGAGGGTCCCCTGGCGCTTCTGTACGCCGGGCCTGGGCTGGGGCTAGGGCACGGAGTCCCTGTCCTGGTACAAGCTGACACCAGTAGCCAGGGTGTTGGGGATCTCCTCCCACTCGGATGTGCGGGCGGGCTCTGACCCTTCCCCATGCACAACAGGCTTTGCTGCGGCGACATGTGCCACATGCTGTAGGCTCTGCCACCAGGCCTGTAGTTGACTCTTGCTGGCTCGTCGTGGTGGCCCCAGGCATGTGGTGTCACCATCGTCCCTAGGGAGGTCCCCATGCGGTACCTGCATGGCCCTGTGCATGCCAAGGGGGTGTCAGTGCCCAGTCCCCTCCTCACTTCCTGTAGTTTGTGTGATGGAAAGAGCCTTCTGGGATGGTGGTGTCCGGGCAGAGCTGCCCCAGGCTCGGTGCAGGCACCCAGAAACCTGTGGGTGACACGCAGGTCCCAGTGGAGGAGCAAGTGCAGAGGGGGACACTCAGCCCTTCCCACTCCCTCTGGCTGTGTGGCCTTTGGTACAGACTCCCCTTTGGTGAGGGGCAGCATGCATGCACGTACACACACGTGCACACACATGCCATGGGCCAGGACCATGGGTGGGCGTGCGAGGAGCTGGGCCTGCCCTGGGATCCTGACCCACAGCAAGAGGCCTAGGCCCCAGAACTTCTGGTCACTGCCAGGGGCATGCCATGGTGGCCGACCACGTCAGAAACTGGCCAGGTCCACTGGCAGCCAGTCTGGTCAGTGGAAAAAGGGTGAAAGATTCTAAGATTCCATCCTATCAGGAAACCTGCTTCATGGGTGGGAGGCATTTACCCCAAGTGGGGCTGAGTGTCCTGTGGTGGCTTTCCCTTACCCAGAGGGCTGTGAGCAAGGTGTGCTATGCAGCCACTCCCCCAGCTGCCAGGCTTCAGTTACTCTGCGATCTGAATAGAAACAGAGACATATACACATACATATGAGCAGAAGGAACCAGTAGGATCCTGGGTTCACAGGTGACCATCGTTGTACCTGTCTGGAGCCTCAGGTCACCCAACCCTGCCCCTCCCAACACACACACACACACACACACACACACACACCACAACTCTCCTCACAAAGGCCTCTGGAATCCTGGAGAACTTCCCTAAATACCTTGTAGGAAGACAAGGAGTAGACTTTAGGATGTTGGCCTGAGTTGATTTATCCATTCAATTGCTGAAAGACATCTTAGTTGAGTCTAAGTTTTGGCAATTACTTGTAAAACTGCCATAGACATCATGTGCAGGTATTGGTATGAACGTAATTTTTCAACTCATTTAGGTAAATACCAAGGAACATGATTGCAGGGTTGTATTGTAAGAGTGTTTAGTTTTTTCAGAAACTGCTACAACTATCTTCCAAAGTGTCTGTACCATCTTGCATTCCCACCAAGAATGAGAGTTCCTATTGCTCCACAGCTTGTTACATTTTAAAATGCCTTTAAAGTACAGAACTTAACTCTAGAATCTCCTCCCCGCCCCACTGGTAGCATCAAGCCTTCATTGTTCAGTCCTGCATCCTTGGCCAGGGGATAGTCTGTGGTGATTTTAAAACACGACCCAAATGTCCTTTGACATTCCTCCTGTCAAGAACTGGTGCCTGTGTCCTTCCCCTTAAACCTGGGCTCTGTAACTGCTTGGCCAATGGAATGTTGCAGAAATTGACACCTGCCAGTCCTGAGCGCAGGCTTTAAGGAAATAGTAGCTTCTGTATCTTGTCTCTTGGGCTCCAGCCACCACGCTCTATGGAAGTCCAAGAGTCAGTGCAGAGGCTACATGGTAGAGCCAGCAGACCCCTCCCCCCGCCCCCCAGGGTGAGCAAGTGCATCTCCAGATGCTTCCAGACTCAAGCTGCTGCCGACCTTTGCCCTGCCCTGGCTGTCTCAGGGCACAGAAGAGCTGTTTTCACTGTGCCTTTCTGAATTCCAGATCCACAGAATCTGGGAGCATGATGAAATGCTATTTTTGCCATTAAACTTTGAGTAGTTTGTTACACAGCAGTAGATAAAAGGAACCTGTGTGGTTTGATTTTTTTCTCTTTCTCAGGACCTTTGGTTGAACATTAAGTTCACTCTCTGACGAGAGCCAAGAGGCAGAAGGAAGCCACCCTGGCCGTCTGCCCAGCTCCTCTTTTTCTCCCTCATATCTTGAGGTCAGTGCACAGGCTAGGCTGAGCCACACCCCTGTGGGCAGGAGTGGGTGCACAGGATTTGTGGGCTGTAGGGTAGGGGCAGGAAGAGGCGTGGGACTGCAGGGACCTGCACAGCGGGTGGCCACAGGAATCCCTGGGCAGGGATTCCTAAAGGGGAGCTGCAGACCGATTTCCATGTGAAGTAGGACCTGGAAGGCTGGGGCAGGAATCATTTTCTCCTCTTTTTCTTGGCTGTCACAGTCAGGGGAGACAGCTCTTCTCTGGGCCCTGCTCAAGCCTGGCCAAATCTGAGACCCTTTGACCTTCCTGGACCCTTGTCCTCTGAGTCATACCTGTCTGTTGAGGGCAAGAGGCCAGGGGTCACCCATAAATACATAAATTATGTGCACACATTTATACACAACCCACCACTGCACAAAATGTTAAGCAAATGGACTCTATTACAGACATGCTGGAATGTATACATTCAAGTACTGTGTGCTGCAAAATAGTCACTTTTTTCCAGTAATGCTGCTGTTTGCCAAGAACATTTAGGGACCCCTTATTTTGGAATTTCCTTCAAGAATTTCCTGGGCCATCCAACAAAGGTATAACTCTATGATCACATCTTGCTTTGAACCCAAATCTTCCTACCCAGCTCCAGGGAAAACATGGCATTTCTGAGACTGGCCCTGATCACTTCTGACTGCAGAAACCCAGTCCTCCTTCAAAGCACATTCGGCCACTGCTGAGTTACAAGCATGTTTCCAATGATGCCATCTGTAGTCAGTGTTCACTCTCAGCCACCAGGAAGGGAAACCCCATCTGGACCTGGCTTCAACAATCAAGAGGATTGATTGGCGACAACTAAGTAGTCCAGAGACAGAGAGTGCTTGGCCTGTGGTTTGGCCCTGGTGTGGGTGCCTGGCCTTAGAGACACTGTCCTGCTCATGGAGGCCTCATCGCCCCCACAGCTGTCCCCAGGGGTCCCAACCCTGCCCCAGCCCCAACAGGATGGGGACACATAGATTTGGTTATCTGAGCCAGTCCTTGGTGGGGAGGTGGGATTTCCACCCTACTTGTGGCCACACAGGGCCCATCCCTGGAGCTGAGGTAGCTGCAAACATTTAGCAGCTATGCAAAGAACAGTTACACAGCAGTAGGCACACAGAGCTATTAATACATGCTTGGCCATGCTTGCCCTGCTGTTATTCCACAACTCTCCTTTCAACTGACCTGCCTGCACACCAAGGCTCCCTGCAGTGCACACTGTCCTGTAAGGGTGGTGGCAGCCCAGAACCTTCTGTCCCCTCAGGTGTCTCCACATTCATGCTCTGGGCCCCCTTGCCACGCTCCACTTGAGGCATTGGAGGAGGACCTTCAGGTGTAGTGATGAGTGTGGATGAGCTGCCATTTCTGGGATGGGAACTGGTGCTTCAGTGGTCATAGGTGCCCTGGTGCCTGGACCCATGAGATTGGGGGTCACCATGCACGGTGCTTGAGAGTTGTATCCACACATGATGCACATGACAGTCTGAAGCAAGGTACTACAAATGTGACACTGGATGTGAGCTCCAGCTCTCCTGCAGTCTGGCCCCTGGCCATACCCTGTCTCTGTGTTATAAGTTCTGGGCTTTCCAAATTTCTACCAGCAGCGCCGCGGGAATAAAGGTCTCCAGTGAGGTCTATGGAGACCCTTTTGGGTTCTGCTGTTCCATTGTGCACAGAGCTGAGAACCTCTGACTTCCTGCCAATCCCCGTGCAGTGCCTGGCTCATTGCGGGTGTGTGTGTGTGTGTTTGTGTAGTTTATGTGTCTGTATTTCTGTGTGTGTGGGTCGGTGTGTAGTTTGTGTCTGTGTGTGGTGTTTGTGGTGTGTGTGCGCCTCTCTGTGTCCGTGTTACTGTGTGTATAGTTTACTGGTCTCTGTGTGTGTGCAAGTGTCTGTATTTTGTGAGCTCTTTGGGTGGTGTCTCTGGGTGTTTCTCTGTGTCCGTGTTGTACGAGAAAGAACTTTCCACAGGAGTAACTGTGGCTAGAGTCTCGAGCTGGAGGGGGAATAAAGCCATGAGAAAATAAGAGGAAAGCTGGTCAAATTTATCAGCTCTAGTGGTGAACTCTTAAAATGCGGAACAGAATATTCACTCTATTTTGCAATTCTTGCTCTTAGGCAAAAGTCTGTCACAAGTGCTTGGCCAGCGTCGGCGAGGCAGAGCTTGCAGCTGCGATGCGGACCCGGGTTCTAGAGAGCGGGCGCCGGTAGTCTGCGGAGTGTCGGCAGCCAGGAGGGCACGCGCGGGGGCGGGGGCGGGGGCGGGGCGGGGCCGGGGCCGGGGCGGGGCGGGGCGGGCGCGCGCAGAGTTCCCTCGGGGGCTGTCTCCACCTACCGCTCCGAGCCCTCAGTGCGGACCTGGAACTTCGCTCTTGGGGGTCAGCTGTCCTCAGGTACAAGGAAAGCGCTTCGCAGGTGGGGAGAGGGGAGGCGCCGGGAGCAGGCAGGACTCAGACAAGCTGCACTGAGCGTTTATGGAGCAAGGCAGGTTCCCCTAAGGGAGAAGGTGCGAGCCCTGGCGGGCCGAGCTGAGTGGCATCTGCTCTCTGAGCCTCTGGGAATGGGAAGCCCAGGACAAACTGCCCCCGGGCGGACAGTGGCGTCGGGAGGGGAGTGTCGGGCGTTCAGACAGTGAACGTTCCACTTGAACTCCTGGGCGGCATCTGCGCGGTCAGGCGTTTCTCTGAAATGGAATGCACTGGGGTGAGAACATTAAATCCTTCAAAGCCGCCAATCTTTACTGTGGTTACACACAGGGAAATAAATGCAGCTTTAATGTAGCCAGCTCTTTTTAAGGACGTGGATGTTGAGCATAAGCGACAGGGTCTGTGGACATTCTGTGTTCACAGACCTGGGCAGGGGCTAGGGGCTCAGACAAACGCTCCCACCCCACATGGCAAATCAGCGCCTGGGCCTGATTGTAAAACTCCCCAGGTGACTCTCACATGTGCTTTAAGAGGCACTGACTTAGACTAATATGACAGTTCTACAGTGGGTAGATTTAGGGTAGATTTAGTGTAAGTGATCCTGAGGGAAAGAAGACAGGAGGCTGTTAGCCCTTGTGGACAGGTGCTGTCTACCTAAACGACCTAGGAATTCCTGGAGGTTTGCTTGCTGAGTGGCCTGAGCTTGGAGAGGGGACAACGTGGGGTCTACCTCCAGGCTCCTGGGGCGGGGCCTGCCAGGGCTGGGGAGCCTGGAACCTGAATGCATCTGGCCATACCAACTCTCACATAGGAGCTAATGATTAAATCTGGAAGCAGAGGTGAAAGCTCTGGGTAGGCTGTAAAGGCTTGCACAAAAAACTGCTTGTCATTGCAAATCCAGTGTACAAAAACTTGAGTGCAGTTGTTCACATCAGTGTAAAGTAAGGGTGATTTAGGAGCATAAGTTGTAAAGTTTTATTACACCGATGAAAAGCAAATGCTGATACTAGCCAGGCACAGTGGCATGAGCCTGTAATCCCAACTACTAGGGAAGCGAGGTGGGAGAATCTCTTGAGTTCGGTTTGAGACCAGCCTGGGCAGCAAAGCGGCCATCTCTTTTTTAAAATGCTAATATTGTTCTTGTTTTGTGAGAAAGCAATGACCTGCCTACCCCCATGGTTAGCTGAAGTCTGAGGACAGCAGGAATACTGGAAAGAGGGAGGTCTTGGCTGCCTTTTGAAACCCTGTGACACCTGGGTTTCTATGCTGGAGTGGCAGGAAGCAGGGAAAGATTTTAAGCTGGAGGCTATGTGGTCAGATGTGCCTTGTGGAAACATGACTGTGGCTGGGTGGTGGGGAGCAGCTAGGGGCTCAAGAAAGCCACTGCCAAGTCCTGCTTGCTGAGAGGTGGCTGCCTGGCCAAGGCTGGGGCCACTTCACAGGTGACGGATCTGCAGGATGAGGGTGAGTCATGGGTTGGGGGACTCTCACTTGGTGATGAATACACCTTGGAAAGCTGGTGGGATCAGTCACAGGGGCCCCATGGAAGGGCCAGGAGTGGCCTCCACCCTCTGAGGGCTTTTGGGCACCTTTGAGTCCAGGAAGACAAGAAGGGTAGCGGGACACAGTGGTCTGGGCTGCAGGGGAGAGCTTGGAGATCACCTGTCCACAGGTGATGCTGAGGTCTCTTGGGAGAGGAGAGAGAAAAGAGGGTCTTTTAGCAGCTAGGGGTGGAAGCGATACGAATGGGGAGCAAAACCTAAAGCCTGGAGGCCATGAAGAGGATCAGAAGTAGGAGACGATCCAATATGCCTATTTCCCATATACTAGAAATATGAGCAGAGAGTCCCAGACCAAAGCTCTGTTAGCGCCTGGCTGCACCACCTCGCCCGCCGGTAGTTGGGTTTCCCAGTTTTGATTATGGGCTCTGCCATTGCCTCCAGTTGTTTCGCCTAGTGGGGCGCGCGGAGGCAGGTCCGGTGCCTTAGGGAGGCACCGTCCCATCTCATCTGCCACCCTCGGAGAGCCGGCTCGTCTGGGACTGTGGCCCAGGCGCTGGGCACGACCAGAGCGGCTCTGGCCGAGCGCGGGGTGGGGCCGGGCTCCGCAGGCTGTTGGACCGCTCTGCGGCGAGGAACCCGTGAGTCCGACCCCCGGCCGCGGGGAGCTGCAGTCCGAAGCGCCTGGGGTCTCTGCCCGGCCACCTGCTGCGGACGGAGCGAGGGCAGGGCCAGCGGAGAGGGGGGCTCAGTCCCCAGGGCTGCGGAGTGGGGTGTTGCGGGCCGTGTCCCTGGCTGAGCGTTTGCGCGCTTGTCCTGCAGCGCGGCTGCCACCGTCCCTGGAGGTCTTGTGAGCGCTGCCCTGAGCAGAGCCCACCCGACGACCCCCCAAGGCACGAGGGGGTCGGTCAAATCCCCAGCCCGTCAGTCTCTTTCCAGGCTCAAAGGAGTCGTACTCTTTAAAGAACATAAAAGAGATTAAAAGCCGTGATGTTTGGTTTAATGTTCTAGAAGCTTTTAACAAAGTTCCCGTGTTGCAAAACCCATCTGAAGGAATATTCGGTCCGACTCGGGGTCTGTGTCCAGGTCTGAAGTGGGGTAGGGTCACAGCCCTCCCTGCATTGCTCTTGGCGGGACACGTCTGCCTCTGCCCAGGGCGGAACTCCTCAGGCCTTCTTGGGCCCAGGGCTCCCTCTACCCCGTCCCTGGGCTTCACGGACTAGAAAGGGGGTATGAAACGTAATCGAAGGCGCTTTGTCCTGCGGCCACAGCCACGCCCTGCCACAACCACGCCCCTGCCACAACCACGCCCCCGCCACAACCACGCCCCGCCACAACCACGCCCCACCACAGCCACGCCCTGCCACAACCACGCCCCCTGCCACAACCACGCCCCACCACAGCCACGCCCCTGAAACAGCCACGCCCTGCCACAGCCACGCCCCCTGCCACAACCACGCCCCGCCACAGCCACGCCCTGGACACAGCCACGCCCCCGAAACAGCAACGTTCCCGGACGCAGCCACGGCCCGGAAACGGTCGCGCTGCGAGAGCGGTCGGGGACTGAGCAGTGCAATACGTGGATAGCAGGTTCAACAACACGGGAGTTTTCACAGGACTTTAGATATTGCCCGCCGGAGGAGAGGATTGGTTGCGGAGGGATTTCTCTTTAAGCGCAAGGTTTTCACAGCAGCCGTTGACCTTGTTCCTTCCTCTCATTATTGTATTATGTCAAATGATTGAAAAACTCGAAGATAAGTTTTCTTAAAATTTACGAAGAAACTATTTCCCACATGATGTATATTGCTGCGACTGTAAAATCGCCGGGCGGGCCTTGCTCTCCGGGGTTAATCTACTTGGCGCCACGCGCAGGGGTGGAGCTGGGTCCCGCCGCCCAGCACGCGAGCGAGGGGATGGTTCAGGTGCGGCCCTGCTGGGCTGTGGGCACCAGGGCAGGGCCCTCCGACCCCTCTGCGCCTGCCTTTGCTTCCTGTCCCTTATGCCCCCGCTAGCTCATGTGCACCGGGCTCTGCTCCGTAAGTGCCACTAAAGCCCACCACCAGACCCAGAACACCCCAGCCAAATCTCCACGGGCGTGTCAGGGCCCTCAGGATGGGCTGGGGGTGTCCAGGCCTAGACCGAGCATCTTGGAGCACGGCTCTCAGCCATCCTCCCTTTTCACACCCAAGTTTTGGGTCCTTTTCTTGGGCAGAGCTGCTGCCAGTGGCTGCTGGACCAAGTGGAGAAGGCCCAGAGGTAGAAACTGGTCCCCTCCTGGGCAGGGACAGGTGTCAGGGATATGCCCAGTGCCCTGCCCCGCGAGCTGCGCCTGGCTTCTGGCCATGCTCACACCCAGTGCTGTTGTCCTGCACCTGCCCTGGGCACATCTGAGGGAGGAGCATCTGGGGCCTGGGGCAGGGTGGGTGAGCGCCAGGTGAGGGCAGGGCCTCCAGGACATCTGAGAGACCATGGGGACAGAAGGAGCAGCAGGAGGGGCCGAGGGCCAGAGACCTTGCAGGGCTGGGAGGAAGGTGGGGGTGCTGCTATAAGTCTGATGGGGAAGAGAGCAGAGCCTGAGGAAGGGCAGGCAGCAGCCAGAGAGTTGTCTGTGAAGACTGGAAGATTCCACTGGGTTGAACCATCTATTTTTTTTTCCCTAAAAATGAGCCACAACCATCTATTATTTTTTTTCCTAAAATTTGGTAACAACTTGGTCATTTCAGTGTGAGTCTTGCTCTGAAGGAGGGGCCTGGGTGCAGTTGCCCTGGGTGGTGGTGTGTAGTCTGTGCACACTCTGCCCTGTCCCTGCCACCCCAGGGTCCCTTTCTAGCTGCCTGAAAGTGTCTGTACCAACAGGGCTCAGATTCAGTGGGCCCAGCCCCAGTGCAGGGCTAGGTTCTCCTCTGTGGGATCCTCAGGGTGAAAGATGAGACATCCCTCCATAGGTCAGGCACATGGGTCCAATGGGGCAAAGCCGGGCTTAGGCTGTGTTTCTGGGGTAGTGAAGCCATGAACTGGGGTGATGAGAGGGTCCCCCAGAGGAGGAGCTAGGTGCTAGGGCATTGGGGTCCCCCGGAGGACAGGCTGTGAGACTGGGGTACTCCAGTCATCTGCCTGAGTGGTGATGACTAGGTGGGAATAGGAGGGTTTAGGATACATTTGGAGGAATTGGATGAGGAATGTATGAGAGAGAGGGACCTCTAGGTGAGCAGTGCCCTTGGTGTCCCTGAGAAGAGGCAGGAAGTGGGGTGGAATGATAGCTTCTACTCAACCCAGCACAAACACTAATCTGTTCTCTGTGTGATTTTGTTATTTAGAGAATGATATACACATGAATCATGTAGTACATAATGTTTTGAGATGAGTTTTTTTCCACTCAGGGTTTTCACTCTGTGGATTCATCCAAGTTGTTGTGTGTGTCATTTCTTTGTTCCTTTTATTGCTGAGTAGTCTTCCATGGTATGTATGGATTTTAACTGCTCACCCACTGACAAACATCTGGGTGGTTTCCAGTTTTGGATGGAACTGCTATGAACATTTGTGTACAGGTTTTCATGTGAATGGAAGTTTTATTTACCTGGGATTAATGTCCAGGAGTACAGTTACTGGTTGGTCTGCTAGCTGCAAGTTTAGTTCTTAAGAAACTGTCTCAAGGTATGAGAATGAACCAAGTAGTAGGAAAAAAAAAAGAAAAAAAGAATGAAAATTTAAAATAATAATAATAATATTATTTAAAAAAATTTAAAATAATAATAATAATAATAAAAAGAAACTGTCAAATTGCTTCCCAGAGTGGCTGTACCATTTTACATTTCTATCAGTAACGTACAAGGTACCTGTTTCTGTGCATCCTCATCAGCATTTGGCATTGTCTCTATTTCTTTTTTATCTCAGCCATTCTGATAGGTATGTAGTGATACCACTTCATAGTTTTAATTTGCATTTCCCTAATGCTCTGATGTTGGACATCTCCTCGAGTGCCTATTTGCCACCTGTATGTCCTATTCAGTGAAGTCTTTGCCTATTTTCTAATTTTTTTTTAACTGTTGAGTTTTGAGAGTTCTTTAGGATTGGTGAGAGGGAACACCTTTGCCTTGTTCCTGATCTTAGCAGGAAAGCTTCAAGTTTTTCACCATTAAGTGTGAGGTTAGCTGTAGGTTTTTTTGTAGATGTAATTTATTAGGTTGAGGAAGTTCCTCTATTCCTATTTTTCTTAGAGGTTTTTCCTTATCATGAATGAACATTGAATTCTTTCAAATGCTTCTGCATCAATTCATGTGACTGTGATTTTTCTTCTTTAGTCTGTGAATATGGTAGATTATATTGATTGATGTTTCTAATGGTTTTATTGTGATTATTTTAAATACCATATAATTCACCCATTTAAAGTACATAGTTTAATGGTTTTTAGTATATTCACTGTGTGACCATCACCATGGTCAATTTTGGAACATTTTTACCAAACCAAAATGAAACCCCCTACACATTAGCAGTCACCCTAATTTCTCTCCATTCCTGCTCTCCTCCTCAGCCCTAGGTAACAACTAATCTATTTTCTGTCCCTGTAGATTTGCCTATTCTGAAGAGTTCATATATAAATGGAGCCAGGCAATATGTGGTCTTTTGTGACTGCTTCTTTTTTTTTTCATCAACATGATAGGGTTTGTTTATTTTTTTATTTCAGAATATTATGGGGACACAAACATTTTGATTACCTATAATGTCTTTGTCTCGCCCAAGCCAGAGCTACAAGCATGCCCTTCCTCCATACAGTGCGCTGCACATCAATTAGTTGTGAATTTCTCCCTCCTACCCCCTTCCACCTGACTGGCACCCAATGAGTATTACTTCTATGTGAGCACCTTAGTTTTGATCAGTTAGTACCAATTTGATGGTAAGTACATGTGGTGCTTGTTTTACCATCCTTATGATACTTCACTTCGAAGGATGGGCTCAAGCACCATACAGGGTAATATAAGAGGTGCAAGTTCACCATTGTTTTTTGTAGTTGAGTAGTATTACATGGTATACATATACCACATTTTATTAATCCACTCATGTATTGATGGGCACTTGGATTGTTTCCATATCTTTGCAATTGTGAATTGTGCTGACATAAACATTTGAGTGCAGATGTCTTTATTATAGAATGTCTTTTTTTTTTTCCTTTGAGTAGATGCCTAGAAGTAGGATTGCTGCATCAAATGATATTTCTATTTTAGTTCCTTGAGATATTTCCAAATTACTTTCCACAGGGATTGTACTAATTTGCAGTATCTCTTCACATGTATGCCAGTATTTGTTATTTTGGGATTTTTTGATAAAGGCTGTTCTCACTGGAGTTAGGTGATATCTTATTGTGGTTTTGATTTGCATTTCCCTGATGATTAGAGATGTTGAGCACTTTTTAAATATGTTTGCTGGCCATTATTCTGTCTTCTTTTGAAAAGTTTTGGTTCATGTCCTGTGTCTACTTTTTGATGGGGCTTGATTTTTTTCTTGTTAATTTTCTTAAGTTCTATATAGATTCTTGTTATCAGCCCTTTATTGAATGTGTAGCATGCAAATATAGGAATGCTAGGACTGGTTTATACCCCTATCTTCAAGTCCCCAAAGGCCATTCCTTGACAGTGCTTGGGAGAGGTGTGCTGGCCTTGGTCCTGTATTGCCTTAGGGGTTGACTGTGCTTTTTTTCCATTAATTGAAAAATAATGGCCACCTTGGTTTCTGTCATCTGAATTGTTTTTTCTCTGTAAGGACATTTTAATTTCTCTCTTGCTGGTTTTAAGACTTTTTTTCTTTGTTTTTAGTTTTTAAAATTTTGACTATATCTTGCTGTAGATTTCTTTGGGTTTATCTTGTTTGGGGTTTATTCAGCTTCTTGACTCTGTAGGTTTATGTCTTTTGCCACATTTGGGAAGTTTTTAGCTATTATATCTTTGAATACTTTTTAAGCTGTATACTCTTTGTCATGTTCTGGCATTTTGTTTACATTAAAGTTAGATCTTTGATTATAGTCCCACCAGTCTCTGAGGTTCTGTTAAATTCTTATCAGTCTATTTTATCTTTATTGTTCACATTGAATAATTTCTATTATTCTAACTTCCAGCTATTGATTCGTTTCTCTGTCTCTTCCATTTTGCTGTTGAGCCTATGTATTGAGTTTTGCTTTTGTTATTGTGTTACTTTTCCATTTGGCTTTTCTTTGCTGAGGCTTTCTAGTTTTCATTTGTTTCAATTGTGTTTGTTATTGCTTGTTGAAGCATTTTTATTTTGTCCGCTTTAAAACTCTTTGTCAGATAGTTCTCGAACTCCTGACCTTGAGCGATCCTCCCACCTTGGCCTCCCAGAGTGCTAAGATTAGAGGCGTGAGCCACCGCGTCCGGCCCTTTGTCAGATAATTCTAGCATCTCTGTTATCTTGGTTTGTTATCTGTTTTTTTCAAGTTGAGATTTTCCTGATTATCACTATGACAGGTGGTTTTTGATTAAAATACTTGCATATTTTGGGTATTATGTCATGAGACTCTAATTCCTATTTAAACCTTCTGTTTAGCTGGCTTCCTTTGACACCACTCTAGCAGAAGGTCCTGGCTCTGTCTCATTGCTGCCAGGTGGGGTTAGAAGTCCAGGTTCTGCATGTGGCCTGCATGGACACTGGAGATGGGGAAGGATTCCTTCTTATTGCTGCTGGATGTGGGCCCTCTGGCTCTCCACTAGGCCTCTGTGATATCACCCTGGCTGAGAGGGGGTGGGGTGCCCCATTACTGCTCCTCATGTGGCGTCCAGTGACACCATTAAGGGGGTGGACTCATTACTGCTGAGCAGGGGTAAATGCCCTGATTCTCACTTGGCCTCCTCTTATGCCACCTGAGCAAGGAGGGAGAGTGGTCCCTGTTACTGCAGGGTGAGGATGAAGTCCAGGTTCCCTACATGGTGGTCTCCACTTACACAGGGTGGGGAGGGGTGTGTAGGGAGGAAGTGGGACTCCCCAGCACTTAGCAGAAGTGAATGTCCAAGCTCCCTACTCAGCCTTCTCTGACAGCATCCCAGTGTGGAGGGTCACGGGGCACCACATTACAGCCTTTAGGGGAGCCCACTTAGCCTTTGCTGTCCTAAGTGGATTTGGGTCTGCAGTATTTGGCTGGAGAAGAGCAGTTATTGTCTAAAACCTTTCTGTCTTGCTAGGCTGCCCCTTTCCTGGTCCTTTGGCTTGGTAACACGCTTCTCTTGGGACTTTTTGTCTTGTACCTGTTGGTGTTTCCAGTTTGCCAACTCCTTTAGCTCTCTGTCTAGGGTATATGAAGCAAAATGAAAATCCAAGGACCTCACTACTGTGCTATTTCTGAGGTCCCTACCAGTTTGCCTTCTTTTCTCCATCCTTCAGGGTCTTTTTACGGTTGTTTTATATAAAATCTCAGTTTTTTATTTTTTATTTTTGAGAGACAGGGTCTCACACTGTTGCCCAGGCTGGAGTGCAGTGGCACAATCATAGCTCATTGCAGCCTTGAACTCCTGGGCTCAAGTGATCTTCCTGCTTCAGTCTCATGAGTAGCTGGGACTACAAGGTGCCATACCTGGATAATTTTTAATTTTTTTTTTTTTTTTTTGTAGGGATGGGGTTCTCTTTGTTGCCCAGTCTAGTCTCAAACTCTTAGAATCAAGTGATCCTCCTACCTTGGCCTCCCAAAGTGCTGAGATTATAGGCATGAGCCACTGCACCTGGCCAAAATGTCAGTTTTTTAGTTGTATTTAGCAGGAGGAATAGGGAAAAGTAGTTCTACTCTATCTTCCGGAAAGCACAAGTCCTGAGATGTACTTTTTCTTCGTGTAGGTGGATATGACGGTGTGTTTGCACACCTGCCTGAGTGATTCAGGAGTGGGGAGAATTGCAGCAGCAGAGTCTGAGCAGGTAGGAGCAGGTGGGCTCCAGTGTGCCTGGTAGGGCTGCAGACAGGTGTGTCCTTGGGAGGCTAGGCATTTTATTCTCATTGTTTCTAGTTTTGTCAATGTGGCAATCCTGGGACTTTTTGGTCCCTGAGACATTCTTCACTCTTGTCCAACTGTGCTCTGAATCTCAGGGTCTGACTCTGGCTGGGCTCCAGGGTCGGCAGCTTCCTGCTGGGTACAGCCAACAGGAGTCTCTGCTGGGAGACTGGGGGAGGCAGAAGGGAGAAACTAGTACTTCTCCCCATGCCACTCTGCTTTGGGACAGCTCTTTGGGCCTCCAACTCCTTCCAGAAAGGCCCTCCATGGTTTCTGTTCTCACCTTCTCCCTCTGCCTCAGCCACAGAATGGTGGAAGTTTCTGGCCACTACTAATCTCTGGGCTCTGGCCAGCTTCTCAGCATGTCTACCCACTATGTGACCAGTTTCTGGAGTGAAGTACTCAGAGCAGCTTCTAGTTCCTCCTGGGCCCTGGCCAATCCAGTCAGCGAAGGGTGGAAGAGGCAGGGAGAGCAGCTGAGATTGGGAAGATGGGTGGGCCTGTGGGAGCATGAGGGGGAAGGCAGAGGAGTGTGCGATGCCTCAGGAGACGCAGCAGGATTGCAGGGCAGTGCTGGGGCCACCAGGGGATCCTGAGCACGGATGCCACATGCAACCCAGCAGCATGGAGGGTTTTCTATGGACATGTTCAGCTGCTTGTGTGCTGGCACAGAGTGGGCAAGCAGGGTTGGGCACTGGCCACAGGTAACAGACTGACTCCAGGGGCCCAATCATCCCCACCTCCTGCTGCTCACACCTTGGTGTGATCCACTCCCGTTGAGTGTGGGCAGGACCCACAACTGACCTCCAACCAACAGAATATGGCAAAATGACAGATGTCACTCCCCTGATTATGTCACATTATATGACATTCTGCTCTGCTAGTGGACTTAAGAGACTCTCCTTGTTGCTTGATGAAGTGAACAGATGTATTGGGGAAGCCCACATGGTGAGGGGCTGCAGGAAGCAGGCAGGAGGTGAAGCTGGCCTCTGATAACTACCTCAGTAACAGCATTAATCCCTTCAGAGGGGAAGAGCCCTCATGATCTCATCACCTCTTAAAGCTCCCACCTCTCAACACTGTTGCACTAGGGATTAAATTTCTAACACATGAACTTTGGGGGACACATTCAAAGCATATCTCCAGGCTTCTGCAAAGCCAAGGTTGTTGCTGGGGTTGTGGGATGCTAGCAAAATATAAAAAGATAAAATGGTTAATGGTTTGAAATATAGTCCAAGAAGTAGGACCTCATAACCTTACAAGTGTAGTAATTTTTCTCATTTTCATAGTAGGCATTATTATTTTCTCATTACACAAGTTTTAATTTGCTAGATGAAAAAAACATAAAAACCATAGCATAGACAAGGAAGGAAAAAGACGCTGCCATCTGTACCTTCACAGTCCAGAGGAAGCTATGATTTGGAGGGTGTGTCTTTTTGGTCTTCTGTCCTATACATATAATTTATACATATTTATTTCAATAAAAAATCACAGTGTATCAGTTTTCTTTCTCTATTTTTTTTTTTTTTTTTGAGACAGAGTCTCACTTTATTGCCCAGGCTAGAGTGAGTGCCGTGGCGTCAGCCTAGCTCACAGCAACCTCAAACTCCTGGGCTCAAGCAATCCTGCTGCCTCAGCCTCCCAAGTAGCTGGGACTACAGGCATGTGCCACCATGCCCGGCTAATTTTTTCTATATATATTTTAGTTGGCCAATTAATTTCTTTGTATTTATAGTAGAGATGGGGTCTCGCTCTTGCTCAGGTTGGTCTCGAACTCCTGAGCTCAAACGATCCGCCCACCTCGGCCTCCCAGAGAGCTAGGATTACAGGCTTGAGCCACCGCGCCCGGCCTCTTTCTCTATTCGTAACATTTCTCAGTATCAGTGAATATCCCTCTGGATCATTTTTATGTTTGGATAGTACTACACAATGATCACCATTTACTTAACTAAATGCTCTGTGCTAAATACTTAGGTCCTTGCTCATGCTAAATGTGCTGAAATGTTCATCCATGGAGATGAGTACACACTGTTTCCCATGTGATATTAGAATGCTGGACTACTGGAAGGACCTCGTGATAAGTGGCCTTCCTATTGTACCATTGTTATAGTATAGATTTCTCCAGCTGCAAACTATATTCCCGGTTTGCTTTTCATCAACAGTAGTTTCTTTCTGGCTGACCCTAGAGAGAAGATTGGCAACAGAACATGCATCTAGAGAGCAGAGATGGCAGGCTGGCGTCCGGCACACTGGAGGTGGAGCTGCATCAGACGTCTGCTGGGACTTGTGCAGGCCCTGGAGGGCCAGAGCCGGAGGGACTAGCTGCCAGCAAGTTCAGGCCTCTACAGGGAGCTGGTGGGGCAGACCCTTTGAGCCCCTGTCCCAGTGGGGCTGTGGGGCAGAGCTGCTGGGGTCCTGCAAGACAGGATTTTGGCTCATTTTTCATGAAGGGAAGGTGAGTTTAAAATAGCTTTATGTTATAAATGTGGAATTCACAAATATTGGGTTTCCATGAGCATAGTTCCCCCACATTTGCTGTGGGAAAAATTTCCAGAAATTTTACAAGGACCTTTCCAGCGTTAGATCACTCTCCTGGCCTGTTCTGGTTGAATGATATTTCTAAAATATGATAACTTAGCTCTAAAAGATAATAAAAACAGAAACAAGAGTTTGTGGCATGAAGACTTAGCACTTAGCACATTATTTAAGGTAGTCCAAATATTCCATGATTTTAGAAAGTTGATACATAGATCTTAGAACATGCTTTATTTCTACACAAGTGAATTAATTGAATATTGTTTTTCATGTCAGAAAAATCAGGATTTACATAATTAAGAAAAAATTTCAACAAATCTTTAAATATTAACTGATATAAAAACAATGAATAAATTTTATGTGTCAATGCTCACACCCCATATTTGTGATTTGCTGTCCTCACATGTCCTTGTGATGAGGAAAGCAGCTCTGTATGCGCAAGTGTCTGTGGCTGCCTCTGTCGGGGCATATTGATTACCCTGCAGATCTGGGCACCTTGTCCCCACAGGTGATACGTCTTGTTCAGGGTGTCGCTCAGCCAGAATCCTGACCCATGCAGTACTGCTGGTCTCTCTAGACTTTGACAAAGCAAAGCACCACGGAAATGCATGCAAGTGTGGTATGTGCCGCCCCTGCCGTGGTCCTGCCCTCTCTGCCATGCATAGGCTCACTGCTCATACTTTTACTGCACATTTCAGCAGCACTAAACAGTCTATGCCCTTGTTTTACAGATGGTGAAGCTCTGAGTTGCTCTGTTTTCCCTGCATGTTTTGGGGAGTTATCTATGTTGATGCTCATAGCTCTCATTCATTCATTTGAATCACTTGCATAACATTGCATTATATGAATATGCCGCCATTTATCTATCTTCTCCTGTTGGTGGTTATTCAATTTCTTCCCCTCCACCTCCCATATCTTGGTATTAAAAACTGCCTGCTACAAACATTCTCATCTTTACACTGAGTATGTCCCCTTAAAATTCATATTTAGCATTCTGCTTAGTAACCTTCTCTGGTCCTGTGTTACAGGGTCTTCTCCCAGCCAGGGGCTTGTCTTTTCTTTTTATTTATGGGGTGTTTTGTTGGATGGAAGTGTTTACTATGGTCAGAATTATACATCTTTCATGGTTTTGTGCTTTCCCCCCCATTATTCTTAAGAATTCCAGCTCCTCTTTGATGTCATAAAGATTTTCTCCTATTTTCTAAAAGTTTTAAGCTTTTTGGATTTAAAAATACCTGGAATTTATTTTTAAGTCTCTCTCTCTCTCTTTCTTTCCTTCCTTTTACAAATCAACTAAAACTGCTAACTTTTGGGTAAATGGTGATCTTAGGTCTGAGATGCATGTGTGTTAATAGAACCCTTAGAAGGTGGCAGAGTGGTGCTTTCCAACTAGGGTTGACTTAGGGCAGAGCCTGGGAGTGGGGGAGGAGCTGGGTCTTCCTGGTGTATCTGCTATCAACTGCCACAATAATGCCACAGAACACGGATACAAACCTCTGTGTCCACCACATTAGTGGTGTGCTGGGTGGTCCACCTGTCCTGGCTGGACGCTGCCAGGTGGGGTGGGATGGCTCTGCTCCACCTGCCTCTCATCGTCGCCCTGCCAGCCCTGCAGGGCCCTGGGCCCAGGGCACAAGCTGTTCTAATACTCTGACACCTGAGTCAGATGACGTCCCATTAGCAGATTTCAGGGTCAGAGTGGCACCTCCTGCTCTGCTAGCGTCACCAGATAGAATACAGGAAGCTCAGATATATTTGAATTTCAGATAAACAATGAATATTTTTGGGGAAATTACTTATACTAAAAACCACTTGTAGTGTCACACCCATTTGGATGGCTACTATCAAAAAACAAAAAGAAAACCAAAAACCAAAAACCCAGAAAATAAGAAGTATTGGTGAGGATGAGGAGAAATTGGAATCCTTGTGCACCGCCAGTGAGAAGGTAAAATGGTGCAGCCACTGTGGAAAACAATGTGGTGGTTCCTCAAAAACTTAAAAGTAAAATTACCCAAGGTTCCAGCAATTCCACTCCTGGGTATATGCCCCAAAGGATTGAAAACCGGATGATTTGAATGTTTGTGTCCCTTCCAAAATTCATGTTGGAACTTAAACCCCAATGTGATAGTGTCGAGAGAGAGGGCCATCAGGTGATTAAGTGGAGCAACCTTATGAAAGGGCTGGAAGGAACGGGCTGGGCTCCTTTTGCTGTTCCACCTCTCACCACGTGAGGACGGCGTCCGACCTTCCACCATGCGAGGACGCAGCGAGAAGGCCCTCACTAGACACCAAATGCGACACCTTGATCTTGGACTTCCCGGTATCCAGAACTGTAAGAAATAACTTTCTGTTCTTCATAAATTGCCCAGTCTCAGGTATTTTGTTATAGCAGTGTGACTAAGATACACAGTCTCAAAGAGATATTTGCACACTAACGTTCATAGCGGCAGCATTCAGAATTGTCAAATGGTAGAAACAGCACAAGTGTCCAAGTTGACAAATGTGTAGGCAAAATATGGGCTATACACACAAAGGAATATTGTTCAGCCTTAAAAAGGAAGGAAATTCTGACACCTGCTACAACACGGATGAATCTTGAGGACATTATGCTAAGTGAAATAAGCCAGTCACAAAAAGACAGATTCTGTACGATTCCACTTATATGAGGTCCCGCTAGTCAGAGTCACAGCTACAGGAAGTAGGACGGTGGTTGCCTCCGCGTGATGGGGAGCCGTTGTTTAAGGGGCACAGGCTTTCCGCTCTGCAGGATGGGTTCTGGAGACGGATGGTGGTGATGGTTCCACATTATTCTGCGTGCACTCACCTCACCTCACTGTACACTCAAATTGGTTAAGACGATAAATTTTACGTTATGTGTATTTTACCACAATTAAAATTAAAAATAAAAAATTACTTGTAGTTAATCTGAAACTAAATTTAACAGTGTGTCCTGTATTTCAGTTGCTAAATCGGCCACACATGCCCCTCCCGAGAGACGTAGGGCTTCTCTGGGGGCCAAACAGCCGATGCTAGTTGCGAAGAGTGGCTCCAGGAGTGGGCCGGGACCCTGTGCGGGCCGGATCCCGGCTCTGCACGGGGCCCGCTGGAGAGGCCGGGGATGGCTGTGGTCGGAATCCGCAGTGGGGACGGCGGAGCGGAAGCCTCTACCTGATTCCGGGCGGCGCCAGCGCAGCTGAGAGGGGCGTCGCGCCCCGGGGTGGCGTCGGGCGAGGCAGCGCACCGGGGGCTGGGATTTCCGCGCAGACCGGGCGCCTGAGCTCTGCCCGCACCGCGGCCGGGGAGGAGCACGCAGGGCTGGACGTGCCGCCCCCGCGCGGGCTTCTACCCGGAAAGTCAGGTGGGTGGGAAATGGCTGAGGGTGGGGATGAAACAGGCGGAGGGCGGCCACAACTCCCGTAGGAAGTCGGGTCTCCAGGGGGCTTCAGGGCAGTCCCAGCCAGAGTGCGAGGGATGGAAGGCTCGTGTTCAGCTCCACTGCCAGGAAAAGATACTGCAATGAGACAAGAAGGGGGAAACCAGAAGAACGTATTTTCCGAATTCTTTTAGCTCACTTCTTATTCACATACCAGGAAGTGACCTAGGGCGGGGAGGGCGAGTGTGGGGGCCAGAAGGGGAGGGTTGGGGGTGTCCATGCCCCACTGCCTGCTCAGAGTACAGGGAGGGAGTCTCAAGGCACCAGCTTCCTGCTGGAGCAGCCGGGGCACAGGAGGCCTGGGCTCAGGGGAGCCTCTGTCCAGCTCTCCCAGGCCCCTCTGTCCCCACAGAGCCCAGAGGTTCCCACCCATCCCCCAAGAGGGGGATGGAAAGTAGTAGAGTGGGAGCTAGCCTGGGGGCTTTACTCAGCAGGGCAGGGGGCCCATGGTTGAGCCACAGCCAGACCCCAGGGTGCCAGTGCTGCTGGCCGGTCTGAGAGTGCAGATGCCAGCCAGGAGGTAATGGCTGTGGATGCTGAGGTGCCACCGTAGCCCACAGGTGCAAGCCCTCGCAAGAGTGGCACTCCCCCACCCCACCCCAACGAGCTTCTTCCAGAAGATGGAGCAAGTGACCTGCAACCTCAAGGTGCAGCTCACAGCACCACCTGTGAGAATGGCACCTTGGGCCAGTCCATGGCAGTGTGGCCTCTCAGGAGGGTCAGCTGGTGTGAGTGTTTGTGAATGTAGAGGGCACAGGCTGTCACCCACATGTGACCTAGGTGAGCCCCTGAAATGACACACTCCTGGGCAAGTATGTGGCTGATTTGCCTGTCTCAGCACTGTCTTCTCAGTCTACAGGTTATTTAAGGGTTTTGTTTATTTTGCCCTTCTTGTTTCTTGAAAATGGGTGGAAAATGAAAAAATAAGCATTCCTGTGAGAGATAAGATATGCCTTTTAACTCTAGTATAGGTGAGGCAAGGTGGGAGTCATAGGTATGCAAAACCCAGCAAACCCTTTGGCCTCAGTGAATTCATCTATTACAGGTTCAGTTGTGATGAGAAAAAACCAAACTAAAGCACACTATGAGATACTACAAATAGATTGCTTCAACTTGTGTTGAAAAGGTAATTTGGGGTACTGTAATATTGTTTAGCTCTCTGAGAACAGTTCCCTTGCAACCTGTTCATCTCCTGTTTCAGTTTGTGCAGAAGAGAAGCAGACAGAGCTTGTAGTCTGTTGTGTCTCCTTTGTCCTCGGGCTCTCAGGAAGCCCAGGAGTGATTTCTCAGATCAGTTACATCACCTGTACACAAACTGATTAATAAGTGTGTTCTTAAGACTGTGAAAATCTTTGTGAAACAAGACAAGATGTAAATACATAGAAGCAGGAAGGAAGAGTGTATTTGTTATCTATTGCCATATAATAAATCACTCCAAAACTTAGCTTAAAACAGAGAACGCATTTATTTTCTCACAGTGGTGTGGTGTGGGTCAGGAATCTGGGCACAGCTGGCTGGGCACTCTGCTTAGGGTGTCAGCTGGAGCCACAGCATCTCAGGGCTCAAATGGGGCAGGGTCTACTCCCAATCCTGTTTGTTGGTTGTTGGCCAGATGTATTTCCTTCCTGCTATTGGGCGGAGGGCCTTGCTCACAGTTGACTGAAGCCCACCCTCAGCTCCTTGCCCGGTGGCCACTCCATCAGGGCAGGTCCAAGAGACAGTCTTTTGGGAACTAATCACGGAGGTGGCATCATCACTTTTGCTGTATTCTGTTTGTTAGAAGTGCAGGATCAGCCCACTCTTGCGGGGACGGGATTCCACGAGGGAGAGAGCCCCAGGGGCCAGGCAGATCACTTGGCACCATGCCAGACACTGCTGACCCCAGAGATGAAGAGTGGTGAAGGGAAAAATTGTGAAAAACTTTGAAATGGACTAAAAAGATGACTGGTGTCTTCTGTAGGAGGTGAAGTCATGTCTGGGGCCCTTCTAAATTATCTGCTTCTTTCATTGTTTACAACTGATCAGAAAACTGGTAACAATGCAAATAATTCTTGTCCCTAGAAATAAAATTGAATTGTGTCTGTGGAGTGCCTTGTCTAGTTTTGCACTAATTTGTAAATTCAATTCAGCATTCCTAATTGCACATGTATATAAGCATGGTTCTCTGCATGTGGTTGGTTTCCTCTAATTAATGAGTTAAACAAGACATTTGACCCGCATTCATTTTATATTGGTACAAGAGTCATGATTTTGCCCTCCTTTAACAAAGGTCCTGTAACAGAGGGAATCAACTACAATGACATAACGAGAAAGCTGAGTTCCTTCCAGTGGCACATGATCCTTGTCTTTGGGACCCTGTGTCCGCTCTGTGTCACTGGCCTCAGAGCTCTGCAGGATGCTCCTCCGGGCTCTTCTCCACCTGTCCTACCTGAGGACTTCAACCCTTTTGCTGCCTGAGGCCTCCCAAGTTAGAGGAATACATTCTGTCCATACAGTTGTAATGGAAAGGAACAAACAAAATTGCTGAGTTGAAGATGAATGATTTTTTGGTCTAATACACTAATTTTCTTCATAGAAAATATAAGCACAGGGTTGCAGACAGCCTTACCCTCTCTCTTCACTCTTTCTCATTCTCTTTGCCTAATTAAATATAGGATGATTGTGAATCTAAAATCTCTGAAAATTTTGATTTGATGTCTTATTTAATCGTAAAATACCGTATAAGTGTTAACAGATGTACTTAAATATGATTGGTTTTCAGACTGACAAACTTAATTAGATATTTATTCTTAGGCAAGATTGTGTATGAAGATTTATTTCTAATCAGTGGAAATGTAATTTATTATTTTTCTAATTGTTTCTACAAATCAGGAAATTAATTGACCTTAAAATTTGCCCTTTCAAAATTAGCTAATTACCTTTCAGTTTTCCACTTAGCAGTAATATATTTGATGGCAAGTCAGATGGGGAAGCAAATTTGAGAGAATATATTAAAAACAATAAATTATTGTGATACAGTGCTTACATCTGTTATGAATTGGTTACTGTATTTAATTATTAGTGAATGGAAATAAATCTATTGCTAAAAATTAGGAAATTTAAGGGAACAAATGACCCTAATGCAATTATTACTGTTTACTTGCATTTTTCTCTTCTGGTCTTTCTCATTATGTAGTACAAGTTTTTACATAGTTGTGCTCATAGTATCTGTTTTATTTTGTAGTTATTTTTTGTAACAATGTGTTATAAATGCTGTCAGTGTTGTTGTATATTGCTCAAGGCTAATATTTTATATATATATATATTTTCAGCATATTATGGGGGTACAAATTTTAAGGTTTCAAATAATGTCCTTCCCTCCCTCCTCCCACAAGTCTGAGTTTCCAGCATGACCATCCCCCAGAGGTTGCACATCTCACTCGTTATGTATGTATATACCCTCCCCCCACCCCCCCACCCTATACCCAATTATTGTAGTTCCTATGTGTCCACTTAGGTGCTGCTCAGTTAATACCAGTTTGCTGGTGAGTATATGTGGTGCTTGTTTTTCCATTCTTGGGATACTTCACTTAGTTGTATGGGTTCCAGCTCTAACCAGGAAAATATAAGATGTGCTATATCACCGTTGTTTCTTAGAGCCGAATAGTACTCCATGGTATACATATACCACATTTTAGTAATCCACTCTTGGATTGATGGAGACTTGGGTTGTTTCCACAGCTTTGCAATTATGAATTGTGCTGCTGTAAACATTTGAGTGCAGGTGTCTTTTCTGTAGAGCGTCATTGGGTCTTTTGGGTAGATGCCCAGTAATGGAATTTCTGGATCAAATGGTAGATCCACTTGTATCGCTTTAAGGTATCTCCATATTGCTTTCCAAAGAGGTTGAACTAGTTTGCAGTCCCACCAGCAGTGTAAGAGTGTTCCTCTCTCTCTGCATCCACGTCAGCATTTATTGTTTGGGGACTTTTTGATAAAGGCTACATTCTCACTGGAGTTAAGTGATATCTCATTGTGGTTTTGATTTGTATTTCCCTGATGATTAGAGATGTTGAGCATTTTTTCATATGTCTGTTGGCCATTCTTCTATCTTCTTTAGAAAAGTTTCTGTTCAAGTCCTTTGCCCACTTTTTGATAGGGTTGTTTGATTTTTTCTTGCTGTTTTTTGTGAGTTCTTTTTTTTGTTGTTTTTTTTTTTGAGACAGAGTCTCACTTTATTGCCCAGGCTAGAGTGAGTGCCGTGGCATCAGCCTAGCTCACAGCAACCTCAAACTCCTGGGCTCAAGCAATCCTGCTGCCTCAGCCTCCCAAGTAGCTGGGACTACAGGCATGCGCCACCATGCCCGGCTAATTTTTTTCTATATATATTAGTTGGCCAATTAATTTCTTTCTATTTATAGTAGAGATGGGGTCTCGCTCTTGCTCAGGCTGGTCTCGAACTCCTGAGCTCAAACGATCCGCCCACCTTGGCCTCCCAGAGAGCTAGGATTACAGGCGTGAGCCACCGCGCCCGGCCTGAGTTCTAAGTATATTCTAGCTATCAGCCCCTTATCAGATGTGTAGGATGAGAAAATTTTCTCCCATTCTGTAGGTTGTCTGTTTACTTTCATGACTATTTGTTTGGCTGTGTAGAAGCTATTTAGTTTGATCTTGTCCCATTTATTTATTTATTTCTGTTGTTGCTGTGATTGCCTTTGGGGTCTTCTTCATAAATTCTTTGCCTAGGCCCATGTCTAGGAGAGTGTTTCCAATATTTTCCTCTAGAATTCTAATAGTTTCATTCCTTAGGTTTAAGTCTGTTATCCAGCGTGAGTTGATTTTTGTGAGAGGTGAAAGGTGTGGGTCCTGCTTTTCCTTCTACAAGTGGCTATCCAGTTTTCCCAGCACCATTTATTGAAAAGGGATTCTTTTCCCCAGTGTATGTTTTTGTCTGCTTTGTCAAAGATTAGATGGCTATATGAGTATGGTTTTATATCAGGATTCTCAGATCTGTTCCACTGGTCAATATTCCTATTTTTGTGCCAATACCAGATTGATTTAATTACTACAGCTTTGTAGTATAGTTTGATATCTGGCATATTAATACCTCCCATTTTGTTTTTGTTGCCTAGAATTGCTTTTGATATGTGGGGTCTTCTTTGGTTCCAAATGAAGCGTAAAATTATTTTTTCTGTATCTGTGAAGAATGATGATGGGATTTTAATAGGTATTGCATTGAATCTGTAGATCAGTTTGGGTAGTATAGACATTTTAATCATGTTGAGTCTGCCGACCCATGAGCATGGTATGGATTTCCATCTGTTTACATCCTCTGCTATTTCCTTCCTCAGCGTTTCATAGTTCTCCCTGTAGAGATCTTTTACCTCCTTGGTTAAGTATATTCCTAGGTACTTTATTTCTTTGTTGCTATTGTGAAGGGAATTGAGCCTTTGATTTGGTTCTCAATTTAACTGTTGTTGGCATATATGAATGCCTCTGATTTCTGTGTATTGATTTTGTATCCTGAGACTTTACTAAATTCATTTATCAGTTCCAGGAGTTTCTTGGTTGAATCTTTGGGGTTTTCTAAATATAATATCATGTCATCAGCAAACAGTGAAAGTTTGATCTCTTCTGTCCCAATTTGGATACCTTTAATTTCACTTTCCTGTCTGATTGCTGTGGCCAGGACTTCCAGCACTATGTTGAATAGAAGTGGAGATAATGGGCAGCCTTGTCTGGTTCCAGTTCTAAGTGGGAATGCTTTCAATTTTTCCCTAATCAGTATAATGTTGGCTGTGGGTCTGTCATATATGGCTTGTATCATTTTTAGGTATGTCCCTTCTATGCCTATTTTATTAAGTGTTCGTATCATGAAAGGGTGCTGAATTTTGTCAAAAGCTTTTTCTGCATCTATTGAAAGAATCATGTGGTCTTTGTTTTTGCTTCTGTTTATGTGGTGAATTACATTGATAGATTTACGTATGTTGAACCATCCCTGTATCCCTGGGATGAAGCCCACTTGGTTATGATAGATTATTTTTTTGATAAGCATCTGGATTCTGTTAGCTAGGATTTTATTGAAAATTTTTACATCTATATTCATTAGGGATATTGGTCTGTAGTTTTCTTTTTTTGTTGCATCCTTTCCTGGTTTTGGTATCAGAGTAATATTTACTTCATAAAAGGTGTCAGGGAGGTTTCCATTCTTCTCGATGTTGTAGAATAATTTCTGCAAAATAGGCACCAGTTCTTCTTTGTAAGTGTGGTAAAATTTGGGTTTGAAAACATCTGGACTGGGGCTTTTCTTTTTAGGGAGATTTTTTAATTGCTGTTTCTATTTCAGCTCTTGATATTGGTCTGTTCAGGAATTATGTTTCTTCCTGGTTGAGCCTAGGGAGGCTGTGTGTTTCTAGAAATCTGTCCATTTCCTCCACATTTTCTAGTTTGTGTGCATAAAGATTTTTGTAGTATTCATAAATTATATCTTGTATCTCCTTGGGATCAGTTGTGATATCTCCTTTTTTGTTCCTGATGGAGCTTATTAGAGATTTCTCTTTTCTGCTTTTCGTTAGCCTAGCCAATGGCGTGTCAATTTTGTTTATTTTTTCAAAGAACCAACTCTTTGTTTTATTAATCTCCTGTATAGCTTCCCTGTTGTCAATTTCCTTTAGTTCTGATTTGATCTTGTTGATTTCACTTCTTCTGCTGGGTTTGGGGTTGGTCTGTTCTTCATTTTCTAGCTCTTTGAGTCATTCATTAGATTGTCTATTTGTGATCTTTTTGACTTTTGGTTATAGGCGTTTATGGAAATAAACTTTCCTCTCAGTACTGCTTTAGCTGTGTCCCAGAGAATTTGATAACTTGTCTCTCCATTGTCATTTTGTTCAATGAATTTTTTTATTTCCATCTTGATTTCTTCATTTATGAAGTAATCATTTAGTAGGAGGTTGTTTAATTTCCATGTTTTTGTGTAGAAATGTGAGTTTCTGTTACGGTTGATTTCTACTTTTATTCCACTGTGACATGAAAAGGTTCATGGTATGATTTCTATTTTTTTAAATTTCTTAAGATTTACTTTGTATCCTAGGATATGGTCAATCTTAGAGAATGTCCCATGAGCTGATGAGAAGAATGTATATTCAGTGGATTTTGGGTAGAATGTTCTGTAGATGTCAGTCAGACCCAATTGTTCTAGAGTTTTGTTTAAGTCCATTATTTCTTTATTAATTTTCTGTTTGGAGGATCTGTCCTGTGTAGTCAGTGGGGTGTTGAAATCTCTGGTAACTATGGCGTTGCTGTTAATCAATTTGCTTAGATCCAGTAAGGTTTGCTTTATGAATCTGTGTGCACCTAAGTTGGGTGCATATATATTTAAAATTGTTATCTCTTCTTGTTGAACACTGCCCTTCACCATTATATAATGACCAACTTTGTCTTTCATTACTCTTGTTGGTTTAAAAACTAAATCATCTGAGATTAGAACTGCCACACCAGCCTTCTTTTGGTTTCCGCTTGCTTGGAATACTGATCTCCACCCCTTTACTTTTAGTCTATATGCATCCTTGCAAGTTAGATGTGTTTCCTGAAGACAGCAGATACTTGGCCTGTATTTTCTTATCCATTCAGCCAGCCTATGTCTCTTGAGTGGCGAGTTTAAGCCATTCACATTTATTGAGAGAACTGATAGGTAAGGTAGATTACTGTTCATTCTGTTGGGTTGAATGTTGTTGCTTTGATTTCTCTCTTGAGCCATTGTAATATCTGGCCTTTAATCTTTGGGTTTTGGTTGTTTTTATATTCGTGAGATTTTATTATGGTGTTCCGTGCATAACACTGTTTTGATTACTTCTTGTAGGGCTGGTCTTGTCTTGGTGAATTCCCTGAGACTTTGCTTATCTGAGAATGTCTTAATTTCTCCTTCATATATAAAGCTTAGTTTTGCAGGGTACAAGATTCTAGGCTGGGCGTTATTTTGTTTCAAAAGAGTGAGAATGGGGCCCCAGTCTCTCCTTGCTTGTATTGTTTCAGTTGAGAAATCTGGCATTATTTGGATCGGTTTTCCTTTGTATGTAACTTGTTTCTTTTGCCTTACAGCTTGTAGGAGGGTCTCTTTTGTTGATATTTTGGTCAGTCTGATAACTACATGCCGTGGTGTTTTCCTGTTTGCATTGTATCTCCCAGGAGTCCTTTTGGCCTCTTGAATTTCTAATTCTAGGTTACTAGTTCGACCTGGGAAATTTTCCTCAATTATTTCTTCAAATAGCTTATCCAACCCTTGGGTTTTTTCTTCCTCCTTCTCTGGAACCCAGTGGACCCACAGGTTACTTTTCTTCTTGTAATCCCACAATTCTTTTTTTTTTTCTTTTTTTTAATTTCAGCATATTATGAGGGTACAAATTTTAAGGTTTCAATAAATGCCCTTACCCCCTCCACCCACAAGTCTGAGTTTCCAGCATGACCATCCCCCAGATGGTGCACATCTCACTCATTATGTATGTATATACCCGGCCTCCTCCCCCCTCCCCCCTGCCCAATACCCTATTACTGTAGTACCTATGTGTCCACTTAGGTGCTGCTCAGTTAATACCAGTTTGCTGGTGAGTATATGTGGTGCTTGTTTTTCCATTCTTGGGATACTTCACTTAGTAGTATGGGTTCCAGCTCTAACCAGGAAAATATAAGATGTGCTATATCACCGTTGTTTCTTAGAGCTGAATAGTACTCCATGGTAAACATATACCACATTTTATTAATCCATTCTTGGATTGATG
>VSMD01048165.1:0-10021 GCA_008750895.1 Mirza zaza
CAGCTGACATAAATTATATACTTAGTTTTTCTTGTGTGTTTGGAGGCATATTATGAGAGTAAGATGAGGTGTTTTTTTTTTTTTTTTGAGACAGAGTCTCGCTTTGTTGCCCAGGCTAGGGTGAGTGCCGTGGCATCAGCCTAGCTCACAGCAACCTCAAACTCCTGGGCTCAAGCAATCCTACTGCCTCAGCCTCCCAAGTAGCTGGGACGACAGGCATGCGCCACCATGCCCGGCTAATTTTTTTTTCTATATATATTAGTTGGCCAATTAATTTCTTTCTATTTATAGTAGAGACGGGGTCTCGCTCTTGCTCAGGCTGGTTTAGAACTCCTGACCTCGAGCAATCCGCCTGCCTCGGCCTCCCAGAGTGCTAGGATTACAGGCGAGAGCCACCACGCCCGGCCAGATGAGGTGCTATTTAAGTCACTGAGTCAGCTCCTATTTCAGTCCCATTAATGGTAGAGTCTGAATGTGATTATTTTATGCCTAATCTAAAACCCTAACTAGTATGTATCTGAATCATCTGGAAGTCTTGTTAAAATACAGATTGCCGGGCTCCACCCCAGATTTTGTGATTTAGAAGTCTGGGTTAGGGCCCAAGAATTTGAGCTTTTTTATTTTTTTCCCGCTTCAGTTTATAAAGATGAGATCTTGCTATTTTGCCCAGGCTGGACTCGAACTTCTGGTCTAAAGCTAACCTCCTGCCTCAGCCCCTTCCCTTCCCCTTCCCCTTTTTTTTTTTTTTTTTTTTGAAACAGAGTCTCACTCTGTCACCTGGGCTAGAGTGCTGTAGTGTTAGCCTAGCTCACAGCAACCTCAAACTCTCAAACTCCTGGGCTCAAGCAATCCTTCTGCTTCAGCCTCCCGAGTAGATGGGACTACAGGCATGCTCCACCATGCCCGGCTAATTTTTTCTCTATATTTTTAGTTGGCCAATTAACTTCTTTCTGTTTTTAGTGGAGAATGGGGTCTTCCTCTTGCTCAGGCTGATCTTGAACTCCTGAGCTCAAGCTACTCTTCCACCTCAATCTCCCAGAGTGCTAGGATTACAGGCAGGAGCCACTGTGCCTGGCCAGCTTTCTGAGTAGCAGGGACTACAGGTAGGAGCCACCACACTTGGCAAGAATTTGCTTTTTTTAAGAATTTACACCCCGCCTGTAATCCTAGCACTCTTGGAGGCCGAGGCGGGCAGATTGCTCTAGGTTAGGAGTTTGAAACCAGCCTGAGCAAGAGCAAGACCCCATCTCTACTATAAATAGAAAGAAATTAGTTGGCCAACTAATATATATAAAAAACACTAGCCAGACATGGTGGTGCATGCCTGTAATCCCAGCTACTCAGGAGGCTGAGGCAGGAGGATTGCTTGAGCCCAGGAGTTTGAGGTTACTGTGAGCTAGGCTGATGCCACGGCACTCACTCTAGCCTGGGCAACAAAGGGAGACTCTGTCTCAAAAAAAAAAAAAAGAAAGAAAAAGCAGTAAGAGGGGATCTGTTAAAAAGATGAGAGTGAGTTTAAGCACACAGGCTTTCAGTTCCAGGTTCTCTGTGCATCATCAGCTAGGGGTTAGTCATCTGCCTGACTCTTAAAGAGACCTAACCTTCAAGCAGTGACTTTATCCTCTATGATGCCATAACTGAAAAGACTGTTCTTTCCTTGGGACAAAAGGGGAACTTCCATGACCAGTTAGGCTCTTATATAGAAATTGCTTTAAATGGGCAAGTTAAAAGTTGAGAGAAACTTAGTTTGGCTGAATTAGATATGTTCCTGGGATGTTGCTCTATCAAGTATTTATCTTTCTAGGTTCCAGAAAGATGTACTCAGTTATTTAAGTTCAGGGGGTAGATATATGCATATTCTATCCTGAGAACTTTCCCTTTGTAATTGAAAATAAAGATAAATTTTTAAGGTTCAATTTCTAAAAATTAAACATACCTTTAAGGCCAGGCAAGGTGGCTCACGCCTTTAATCCTAGCACACTGGGAGGCAGAGGCAGGAGGATTATTTGAGACCCTGGAGTTGGAGACCAGCCTGAGCAAGAGTGAGACCCCGCCTCTACTAAAAATAGAAAAATTTAGCCAGGCCTGCTGTTGCACACCTTTGGTACCAGCTACTTGGGGGGCTGAGGCAGGAGGATCACTTGAGCCCAGGAATTTGAGGTTGCTGTGAGCTAGGCTGACGCCATGACACTCCAGCCCTGGTAACAGAGGGAGACTCTGTCTAAAAAATAAAATGAAATGAACATACCTTTAAATCTAAACCCTCAAATCTGTCATTTAATATTACCTTTAGGAATTTGCAGGATGGGAGATATTTCTTGAAATTAGTATGATCTTTGAATCCTCATACCAGGAGAATGTCATGCCAAAACCAAAAGTTTCCATACATTTTATTAATAGTTTCTCAGGCAAAAATTATGCCAACAGTGCTTCTGCCACCTCATTCTCATAAATACCTTTATATCAAAAAAGGAGCTCTTTTCCCACAGGTGCTTCTGGGATGGTGACTTTTTAGAATGCTATGTAGGCGTCCCTTGAAGCATATGGAGTTTCAAGGGCTAAGAATTAAGAAACTCAAGTATGCCCATAGTCAGTGGGACTGATGATGCTTCTCCCCTACCCAGGGGTGGTTAACAGTCCAGATTGCTGTATATAAGCTGACTTCACTATTCAAAGTCCAGTCTGGTGAGTGGAAAGAGATGGGAGGAGAAGGTAGTCCTCCAGGTAATTATCAGTATTACTAAAAATCACACAGATTGTAATCTTGTTTCCAGGGAAGTTTATCAGTTCGAGTTATATCTGGCCCAGGGCCAGGAAGACAGAGTCCAGCCCCTAAAATAGAGGGGATTTGCAAATTGTCAGGGTCCCAACCACGGAGGCAGGATTCAAGCCTGGGCCCCAAGTTGAGCAAAAAACTTGGGCAGAGTCCAGGAACTGCAGTACCCCATCCATATAAATTTTTTTTCCTTTCTCCACATTTTCTCAACCATACAGATTTTGAGTGAAGAGCTTGGTGAACATGAGGCCATTTGGGTTCACACCATGTTTAACACAGCAAAACCAATTGTAAATCCATTGGTATGATGAACTGTGTTGGACACAGTTTGAATTAGCTCAGAAACCTGGTGAGCCTAAGTCTACAGTTTGATGATATCAGATACTTAAACTATGCAGGGCTGAAATGCAGGTTTAACTTGAGTGGGTTTTCAGACATTTATTAATCAAAAACATCAAAGCATTTTAATGTATTTAATATGTTTTGTTAGTGTGAGCCAGCCTAATTTCAAATTGAAATCAAATCCAGAGTAAATTTGGATTTGGAGTAAAATAAGAATCCTACCATTATAGAACTAAGTCTTCAGCTCTGTAGTTTATTTCTGTTTTCAGGCTTGGTATAATGTTTAGGTCTTGGTTGCCTGGAACCTCCCCATTAGTCTGCAGATAAAGATCACCTTGGAAAACTGAGGCTCCAAGGTAATAGCTGTGATCCATAAGCTTCTGCTTTGCCGGTTTCATTCAGCATTGCTCCAACAGTACTCTTGCTTAGAAGTGATGTCAAGACCTAAGCAAAACTAATAATTTTTAAAGAATCCATGTGTTTTGTGTAGATCCTAAACTGCTATGGATCTTTGTGTGTTGAGAAATTTTGTTCACGTGAAGTGCATGAATCTGTTAGGAGCGCTTCCTTCAAATGGTAACAAAGTCTGACTGTGGGCCTCAGCTGGGATAACTAGTTTCAGGCTTAAGTCTCATTGGATTGTTTTCCCCATCATATTTTCTAAGTGGATATTTTAAAACATTTATTCTTTACTAAGGTATTTAAACTTTTAAAATATTTTGAAGTCTAGGTTTAGATATCTCCATTACCTTTAAAATATTTAGCTCTTGGCATTGTTTTACAATGTCATGAGAACACATGGCTTTCCAATTCACTGGTTTTAGAACTCATGTGCCCCTAGACCTAACATCAAAGGATACCATATAGTCACTTTAATTTTTCTCCTTTATTGCACTACTTCAAGTTTCATTATTAACATGTGGTTAATAGGGTGCTTCTTTGTATGAAGTTTGTTCTAGGTTCTCAAATTTGGGGAGTTAATTTAACTTCAGAATTAAACTTTTTCCAAACTCCTCCCTGGTTTTTTATTAATTAGTATTTATTTGTGTTTTCATGGCCTTTGCCCTAAAGTTCTCTGTCTCCAAAATCAGATGCAAATTTTGCCTTTGGTTGTATACATATTTATTTGGTTCCAACAATAATCAATATTGTAGTGTTGCTCTAGCAGTTCAAGCAAATGAAGCTTCATAAAGCACAGGGAATAACTTTAAATGTGATCTATAGGAAACCATTAAAAGGTTTTTAAAACATTAATCTTGGAGTTTGAAACTTCTAAAAAACTTTCTCACATCTAAGGAAGACTAAATATGAGGAATTTGCATTATCTGGTTCATGATCATTCTAAATTTTCAAATTTAAGATAAACTGAAAATGTAAATTAGTCCTGGGATTAATTTGCTTTGACAAATTATTATTTAGATGAGTCATATAATAGTTTGGAAAGTTGCTAATAGCAGTAGTAATCTAAGCTTCATCAAAAAATTGGTCTTTTACACAGCTAGTTAATGGCGAAGAATAAAAAAATATAAAAAGTAAATTTAAAAATGGCCTTGGCCGGGCGCGGTGGCTCACACCTGTAATCCTAGCACTCTGGGAGGCCGAGGTGGGCGGATTGCTCAAGGTCAGGAGTTCGAAACCAGCCTGAACAAGAGTGAGACACGTCTCTACTATAAACAGAAAGAAGTTAATTGGCCATCTAATGTATATAGAAAAAATTAGCCGGGTATGGTGGCGCATGCCTGTAGTCCCAGCCACTCGGGAGGCTGAGGCAGCAGGATTGCTTGAGCCCAGGAGTTTGAGGTTGCTGTGAGCTAGGATAACACCACAGCACTCTAGCCCAGGTGACAGAGTGAGACTCTGTCTCAAAAAAAAAAAAAAAAAAGTTTATTTTCCCCATTCTGAAGGCGAGAAAGTACAACTAAAATAAAAAGTTTTTCTTTTGTGGTCTCCGGATTATGGTAAAGGGTTATGTTTCACATCATCTGGCCTCAGTAAAACTTCAGCTCCACTTCCTAATTGAACCTACCCTCCAGTCCTTTTATAAGAGTGTGTTTCCAAATGCAGCTCATTGATTATCTGTAGCCTTTTTATCTTCCTTCAGGCAGGGAAAAAGCAGAATCTTCTAACATGTAAAGAATTAATGTTTAATGGCCATTCATTTTCTTTATTAGATAGATAAACATGTTGGAAGCCAGTCCCTGGCCACATAAAGACCACTTGCTGTTTCTGGCTTTAACATAAATATTTAATTAAAGGAAAACTACTTTGAACCATTCTTTTATAAAACATAAAGTACACTAGCTTTGGGCTACAATTATGCCACTTCCCAAATACATCTGTTACTTATCCCAAGGTTTTTACCAGCTTTGCAAACTCAGGAGGCATTCACCTGGTAGTTAGAAATGCTGTCATGTTTAAACTGCATGCTTAAACTTTGAGCTGCTATTTCCAGAAAAGAACCAGCTAACCAACAATCATTGTAAGAATTTGAATTTGAAGCCAGGTGCGGTGGCACACTTCAGTAGTCCCAGCTCTTTGGGAAGCTGAGGCAAGGAGGATTGAGCCCAGGAGTTGAAAGCTATAGTGCACTATGATTGTTCCTGTGAATAGTCATTGTACTCCAGCCTGGGCAACTTAGCAACACCTAGTCTCTTAAAAAAAATTTTTTTTTCTGCCATTCTGAAGCCAAGGCTTTTCAGCCTCAAGTTAATAATATATTGCTGTTTTAAGGTGTGGTCGTATTTAGTTCTTGGTTGCCTAGAATCTCCAATAGTCTACAGATAAACAACACTTTAGGAAACAGGTTCAAAAGTAAATCTGTGATCACAAACTTCTTGCTTTCCCAGACATTCGGCGTTGCTTGAGCAATACTTGTTTTTTTTTTTTTCCTTCTTTCTTTCCCCTCTTACTCTTTAGTCATAGTGAGGACTTCAGCAGTACTCTTATTTTAAATCATTAAGGATTTCTTGTAAATAAGTTACCGCCTAGGCCGGGCATGGTGGCTCATGCCTGTAATCCTAGCAGTCCGGGAGGCTGAGGCGGGTGGATTGCTCGAGGTCAGGAGTTCGAAACCAGCCTGAGCAAGAGCGAGACCCTGTCTCTACCAAAAATAGAAAAATTAATTGACCAACTAAAAATATATATACAAAAAAAAAATTAGCCGGGCATGGTGGTGTATGCCTGTAGTCCCAGCTACTTGGGAGGCTGAGGCAGTGGGATCGATGAGCCCAGGAGATTGAAGTTGCTGTGAGCCAGGCTGATCCCACAGCACTCACTGTAGCCTGGGCAAGAAAGTGAGACTGTCTCAAAAAAGAAAAATAATAAGTTGTCGCCTAAACAATTGTTTTGTTTTTGAGACAGAGTCTCACTCTGTTGCCCAGGCTAGAGTGCCGTGGCATCTGCCTAGCTCACAGCAACCTCAAACTCCTGGACTCAAGCAATCCTCCTGCCTCAGCCTCCCAAGTAGCTGGGACTACAGACATGCACCACCATGCCTGGCTAATTTTTTCTCTCTCTATATATATAATAGTTGGCCAATTAATTTCTATTTATAGTAGAGACGGGTCTCGCTCTTGCTCAGGCTGGTAAGAATTTTCTTTAATAAATAGGCTAGTTAGCCAGGTGTGGTGGCACACACCTGTAGCCCTGGCTATTCAGGAAGCTGAGGCCAGGAGTTAGAGGTTGCAGTGAGCTATGATGATGCCACTGTACTCTATCCTGGACACAGTGAGACCCTGTCTGGGGGGGGAAAAAGTAGCAAGCCAGCTCTTGCTTCCTGGGAGCCAATCTTTATCCGCTTGGATAAGACAAAGGTTTTAGGGCTGGTGCGGTGGCTCACGCTGTAATCCTAGCACTCTGGGAGGCTGAGGCTGGTGGATTGTTCATGGTCAGAAGTTTGAAACCAGCCTGAGCAAGACCCCGTCTCTACTAAAAAATAGAAATTGATTGGCCAACTAAAAACATACAGAAAAAATTAGGCATGGTGGCGCCCGCCTGTAGTCCAGCTACTCGGGAGGCTGAGGCAGTAGGATCGCTGGAGCCCAGGAGTTAGAGGTTGCTGTGAGCTAGGCTGACGCCACGGCACTCTAGCCCGGGCAACAGAGTGAGACTCTGTCTCAAAAAAAGAGAGAGAGAAAAAAGGTTTTAAATAAAGCCCTTACTACATTAGAATAAATTGCCCAAGACCTCGCGCGCGCGGAGAGGCCGTGAAGCGGCTTCCCGCGGTCTCCTGTAAATGGGCGCGGTGGCCTAGCGCCCGCGTCCCTGCCACCCGTGACGGCGCGCCGAGGCCCGCGAGGGGTCGCCGCCGAGCTTGCCACCAGCCGGCACACCGCAGCATGGCGGCCGCCGCCGCCAGCGGCTCGCCCGCTCGCGCCTCCCACGGCCGCTCCCCGCGCCGCCTGGCTCCCCTTCGGCAGCAGCTCGTGTGGGAGCGGGGAAGCCATCCCCACCGCCCGCGGCTGCCCAAGGCTGACCCAGGTCACGGCGCGTGAGCTGCTTTTTCGGGAAGTACACTGTCCCGTTCATGACCACGGTTGTGAAGTCCCCAGGCCTCCAGCATCGTCACCGCCTGCGGCCTGGCCTGGTCCCGAAAGCCGCGAGCAGGCAGCCCTGCGGCCAGCCCAGCACAGCGGTGCTGGGCCCCTGCCCTGAGCGGAGCCGCCTCCGCCAGCCCAGGCTCCGGGCTGCAGAGCCCGCCCGTCGGTAGAGCTGGCTGCGGCAAGCCGGGAGAAGCTGGGTTCTTTGGTAGCAACACTGCAGACACCAATAGGAGATGGAGCAAGCCCTGCTCTTTACTGTCCAAGCACTCCGAGCCCTCCTGGCGCCCTCCGAAAATAAACTCCAAGCGGCCATCAAAAAAAAAAAAGAATTGCCCAAGATTATGAAGTCACATATTTATATCTGCCAGAGGTGGCGGTTATTCCATTGATATACCTATATCCCACGCCTGTAATCTCCGCATTTTAGGAGGCTGAGGTGGGGGCCAGGCCTGTAATCCTAGCTCTCTGGGTGGCCGAGGCAAGTGGATTGCTCTAGGTCAGGAGTTCGAAACCAGCCTGAGCAAGAGCGAGACCCGTCCATACTATAAACAGAAAGAAATTAATTTGCCAACTAACACCGGGAAGCGCATGCCTGTAGTCCCGGCTACTTGGGAGGCTGAGGCAGCAGGATCGTTTGAGCCCAGGAGTTTGAGGTTGCTGTGAGCTAGGCTGACGCCATGGCACTCACTCTAGCCTGGGCAACAAAGTGAGACTCTGTCTCAAAAAAATAAATAAATAAAATAAATTAGGAGGCTGAGGTAGAAAGATCGACTTGAGGCTAGGAGTTTTGAGACCAGCCTGGGCAATATAGTGAGACTCCCTCTCTATAAAAAAAATTTTTTTAATTACCTGGGCATGGTGGCACCTACAGGTAGTCCCAGCAACTTGGGAGGCTGAGGTGGTAGGACTGCTTAGGAGCCCAGGAGGTCGCTATTACAGTAAGCTATGATAATGCCACTGCACTCCAGCCTAGGAGACAGAGGGATACCCTGTCTCCAAAAAAAAAAAAGCATATATAAAATGTTTTGAGGATGAAGAGTTGATGAATGAAAGCAAAGAGGGCAGACATCTTCCTTCCTGGCCTGGTAAACGGGGCTGTCCTAGACATTTGGGTTGGGATATGGTGTATCAAGATAAAAATGGTGAAATAAAGTCATTTTGGCATCTTCTATTCAAGCTCTTTAAAAATACAAAAATAATGAAATGGAGGGAAAACTCCCACCTGCAAAGAAAAAGCAGTCACAACTATTGTGAAGCGAAGGCGCATGCTGAGTTAACACCTCCCTCTCAGACCCTGAACAATATGCATCTTCTCTGTAAGTGCCAGAGTCTTAAAAAGGAGTATTCTTGGATTCTTAGAGCAATCCTAGAAAACAGTAAGGTCAAGCCACAGGAGAAGCAGAGATTCTTGTGGAGACCCAGTTTCTGTCCAGGAGGTGGAGCTAGGAATAAAGTAAGCCATCCCAGCCATTTTTATACTCTCTTACCTAACTTGTTAAGGGAGGAGCCTTAAAGATGAAATGTGGTGAAGGAGGTAGGATGGTAGCTATAAGCTGACAGCCTGTGACATAAAGGACTTTGTGTCAATTCTCTTGAATCCTGAGAGCTAAAGGGAGATGTATCCATAGAACGAACGAAGAAGCAGATTTGGACAAAGGGCATTTGAGATAACATAAAGGGGAAGTTCCCCCCAAAACATAGGAACTGGCCGGGCGCGGTGGCTCACGCCTGTAATCCTAGCACTCTGGGAGGCCGAGGTGGGCGCATTGCTTGAGGTCAGGAGTTCGAAACCAGCCTGAGCAAGATCGAGACCCCATCTCTACTATAAATAGAAAGAAATTAATTGGCCAACTAATATACATAGAAAAAATTAGCCGGGCATGGTGGCGCATGCCTGTAGTCCCAGCTACTCGGGAGGCTGAGGCAGCAGGATGGCTTGAGCCCAGGAGTTTGAGGTTGCTGTGAGCTAGGCTGACGCCATGGCACTCACTCTAGCCTGGGCAACAAAGCCAGACTCTGTCTCAAAAAAAAAACATAGGACCTAAGTATTAAAAAAGCCCTCTCTCTAAAAGAGTATAAACAAAAGTCAGATGAAAGATATGAATTCGCAAAAGAAACTCCCCCGAAATATGGGCTCAGACACTCCTCACAAAGAGCAGATCTCTGCCCACCTGGAAGCCCTGGCATGTCAGTGAGTCATTTCAGGCCATGCTCTGCGGGCCTCACGAGTACTTGGTGCTCTGAAACGTGAGGAGGGATTTTCTTGTTTGTTTGCAGTTTCTGACACTGAGATAACATTCACGTAACATTAAAGTCACTATTTTAAAGTAATTTTTATTAATATTTATAGTATACTCAAGGA